>JBBPNO010000002.1:201230-246759 GCA_038090915.1 Boletus eberwhitei
GGGGGCGCAGTTATGAGGTACAAAATTCAGCTTTTGTTCAAATACAGCTGGTTGTCACTGAGCTGAGAGAGTCTCCATAGAAACTTGGCACGAGCTTTCCAGTCGAATGACCATTAAGAAAACCTGCAGAGACAACACGAACCAAAAAGAATCAGAGTACAGTACCAAATTTGGAACAAAGGCACTTAATTTACAGTGTTAGGCGAAATGATACGTTTCTTCAGATCTAAGTTAGTAACTCTCCAACCTGCCCAGTCTGACGAACAAACCCCAGGTAGCAATACTGGAGGGCCACCTTGGGCCCCTTGTTGGCTATTCTTGTTTGTTGGGGTATCCGATTCAGCTGCTTTATCCGACGGAATTTTCCAGATGAGTCGCAACCGTCTTGGCCTCTTGGACTCGGACATCTACATCACCTTGCTGCTTCATTCAAACAGTCACTCTCAAGTATATCTCTTTGATTGCAGTAATCCTCAGCACTGATTGGGTTCGAGCTGCCGGTTGGCGTCGGCCTCAGAACCTGTCAACAATGTAGCTCCAGGCAACAATTGTGCTGAATAATTTGTAGTTCATCGACTCGGACATGACCGGATGCCATAGTCGCACCGAACGCTTGGGTCAAGAGACATATATCTCCCACCTGTGACACACCTAGGCACTGAATGAAAGCTCAATGGATCCAGCGTCGTTCAAATAACGAGTCTCGATTACGTATAAGATGATAAGGTATATCTGTACTAACTAGCTAGGCAGCGGCGAGCGCCAGCGCGGCCGCTCGGATATGCTGAACGGAGGCAGAACCGTTGACAGCCTCTTTCATGATTTCATGGCTCCCACCGCGACCGGACCACCAATTTGGCAACTGGAGCAGACAGATGGACTAATACGTATCGGGTTTTTGACGGGCAACGCCATCAATCTAACACAAGACTGGGATTTGCATCCTTGCGCTTAGGTTAGCGGACTCTGCCTCGGGCCGCTTTGAGAACACATCCTCACCAATGGGATGCACATGTCTTCTACTGAAGAGACAGTTGGGTCTCAGACAGTCTTGTACTCGTGTCGACATGGATACGAAATGCCCACAAGGGGTGTGGTAGCGACCGTCAATTATCTGGAACGCAATGACAGCTACATATTAGTCGTCATTCCGAACGAGCGAAGCACATACATTATGACACATCTTGAGAGGTAAAAACTAGGTTGGAAGGAGCCTCAGTGAGCTAACACAAGCTCAAGGGTGGTTATAAGATGTCTCTAGTCGGTGTACTACCGTCATGGTTGATGGATTTTATGTGGATGCCGCGGTTGTGTCACAGATGCGCACGGAAACCTCATTTCCTACGGTCGCCGGTCACAGGGACAGACCAGGCGAAGCGAGGCAGATACATGGCAGAATTGGTGCAGAACACAAATAAATAATACGTTGCACGAACCAGTGTGCAGCCCCTTTCTGGCCTTCTACGATACTGGATGCAAGGCGAATTTTAAATGTACGGAGCTCGTCTTCGACGGGGAGCCAGAGTATAACTCCATGCTCCCGATAGCATTCATAATACACCACCCCATCAGCATGCACGGCTTTCATATCGCGTTTTTTTCTCGGCGGATTAACGAGATGGGCTTGGACCATTCTTGTCCTTTTGCGAGGTGCAAGATAATTTATCTCCGATGCCATGAAGCGGTGCATCGCAGGGAAATAACGCCATTCATCGATTCATCGTGGTAAACACGAGGTGAAGTGGCCTGGTGTGGACGAACAAATCGGGGTGTATCATCAGGCGAGAAATTGAATCGAACCATTCACCTTGCTCGCTGTCAATGTCGCTGATACGACTGATAGAATCGTCCAAGTTGGCCACTCGACGGCTTACTTATCGTGCACCGCAACTTTGTTGGCTTGATAGGATCTTAAAGTTGACCGTCAGTATTTGAATTAATAATAACACGAGGCCAATCACGAATTGGAAAACAATCGCCATCAGTCAAGCGTCGCCTGAGAACATCTTCACCAGGGTCTTCGGCTCTTGGTCAATCGTTCCAGACAAACCCCACAAGTCGCTGCGTCCCCAAGCATTTCACACCCCTTGCCGCACTCCCAATAGATGGTCTCGCTTTTTAGCGGCGTCAGCTACTGCATCACCAACAGTAGCCGTGCACGGTGAAGGGACCATGAAATTTTGATCACATTTGTTTTAGAGAGCCACATGCGAAAGTTTGCGGCGCAGCTGATCCGTATTATGAGAGTCCGGCGAAGTTCCACGCACGCGGGAAATTGGGCAGGGTGGGTCGAAGGCAATGAGAAGTGACTAGTGACTAGTGACCGGTCACCGTCAACAGAGCAGCTTAGAATCGTGTAGTATACAGTTTGAAAGCGTAGACGGCTTCTCAGCCACCCCGCCGACGTATCGTACTGACCAGTTGCACTTTTTTCCTGACCTACGGGAACATGTGTAGTCAGTACGCGTGAACAAGAAGCTAGGGGATCTGTACATGCCGCATCGGCAAACCGTTTCCTCCACCTTTTGCTGCGAAGACGTGCCCTTTTGTCGCCTTTCTTTTCATGCCGAACAGTCAATGCGATCTCTTTGGCTACATGGTTTTGCCGTAGGCGCAGGTTGAGTTGGTGAAAGGCACCCTGCAAATCCCCGCTTCGAACAGCGAGCCGTCTACCTGTAGCCAACATTCGGCATTGAGCAATGGAGACGTCGACGGACATACCTGTCCATGTATCCGGGGGTGGAGGGAGCTTCAGGTTATTACTTTTGTCGGACCACATGTCTGCAGGTAACTTGTTCTCTGGCAGCGATCCTTTGAACTCTAGTGCTTTTCCTAACATGTCCTTCACGTCGAAACCACCCGGGTTCGATGATGTGGAGGAGAACCGAGACGTATATCGTGAACTGCTCAAAAATGTGGCAGGGCTCCATGCTGCACGACCGCCGGACAGCGAAGGAACAACATATCGTAGAATAGCCGGGGTAAGTTGACGCTTCCAGGACATCCTCTTAGAAGGTCTGAATCAAGTTGAAAATGTTCAGACCAAATGTAGTAATCCGACTTCGGAACCAATTGGTCGGGCATCGGATGATTACTCGGCTACTATGTCTTCCGTCCTGCAGGAGGAGCTCGAGGTTGTGAAGTCCTTCATGTATCCGCCCCATCATTGCTCACTAAAAATCAGGTTCTCGTGGCCATATACCCCTCAGAGTTATCAGGTTCGTGTCCGATAACTCTTTCCTACAGTTCGTTCGTTCAACACTCATATAAAGTCATATCGGACAGACAGATCGATATCGATATCGAACCAGACGTTGTTGTGAATGGCGCAGAACCCTGTGAGCCACCTGATTGAATCTACCGTTCAAAACCAGATTTATATTAGGGTGCGGAAGAAAGTCAAACTGAAATTAACGGTCAGTTATACCGATGACTACCCCGACGCTCTACCCGAACTACGACTGGAAGCTGTTGACGGAGAAATCGATGAATCAGAGAGCAAGGCACTCTTGAAGGGTCTTTTGGATGTAGTATGTCGCGGCTTTGGTTCCAAAGACTGAATATCTGAGTATGCTGCAGGGCGAAGAGAACAAGGGCATGGCGATGACGTTTACATTGGTTTCGCATCTCAGGGAAAAACTGTCAGGTTTGGTGGAAAATCGTGTAAAGGCATGCATAGCAGAGGAGCACGAAAGGGAGCGTCTGGCAAATGAAGTAAGACCTCGCCTGGACTCTGTAGCCCAGGTGATGTTGATAGATCCACCATACCAGGCGGAGGAGGCGCGCACTCGAGGAACCCCAGTCACGATTGTGTCTTTCAGGGCCTGGAAGGCCAACTTTGACAAGGAAGTGTCACAAAGAAAAATACGGGACGAAGAAGAGAGGTTACGTGCCCTCACTTACAAAGAGAGAGAGGAGGTCAAGAAAATCGGAACTCGCTTCACCGGTTCGCTATCTCTCACCACCTTCTTGACCTCTGATGAGCGTTGTTGACAGGTCGCCAACTGTTTGAAAGAAACAGGAACCTCGAGCACGAAGATGACAGTCTCATGGAGGAAGGGACTGTCTCTGTTGACTTTAGTCAGTACGACCGCACCCAGGTGGTAGAGGAAGACAACGAGGAGGACCGCATGCACTTTAGCGACAGCGATTAACAATTATTTCTTTCACCATGATGTGAACACAAAGTAGCACGGGGATCATACACATTGCAACTTTAGTCTAGCTTCTAAATCGAGATCTACAGGCCTGCTATCATGCCAGCTTCCGCCTCGGTACCGATGATGATAGGCTCCTCACCAACAACCTTGCAGCCTAGTCTCTCTGCTCCTACCTCCGTTAAAAGTCCATCTACCTCCCGAAGCTTCTTGGTGTTCTGTCTATTTTGGCAAACATCTTCTGCCGTAGCACGCAGCCATTCGAGCACTGGAGTACATACCCACCGCTTCACCCGACCCCAGCCATCATCCAATTCAAACCATCCGAGGTGGCCGCCATGAGGGGTTAGGGCCATCACTACCCACCCGTTATCTTCTGCTTCTATTGGAACATCTTGAACGACTGGATCATCTGCAGCATTGATTGAAAGGAAGGGTATTCGTATGTTTCCGAGCACCTTGTGGCTGGAGGCAAATTCATAATATTCAAGTGCAGATGCAAAAGGCCAAGGAGGTGAAGGACCGCCTCCGACCCTGGTAAAGACCTGATCGAAAGTGTCGATGGTGGGCCAACTCAGGGCACAGGCCAGAGTCGAGGCTTCAGCTATAGCGAGATTGGTATCGCGGGTAAGCGAGGAAGTGTGCCGCCTGAGGATATTCACGAGATTTTTGCCCATTCCCTTGGAGTAAACGTAGCGTCCAACATATGTCGAGTCAAGCCTGATTATGACTGAGCGGAGGCCGGATCAAGAATCAAGGCAAATGCTTACTTCCGGACATTCGCTGCCAAATCCCACGGCTGCGCAACGAGGCGGGTTAATTTCACCTCCAGAAAACCAGAAGGTGCAACATACACATCCTAGGACACATGCCGACCGAAAGCGGCAGTGCTCCCCTTCCTCGGCAATGTAACGAGTCATCACATTTGCTCCGAGGGAAAAGGAGAGTCCTAGTAGGGGAGCACCCGGGAATTTGTTGGATATATAGAACACGGCTTGACGTATATCATCCGTAACTCCCGCAGAATAAAGCTGGGGACTCGTGATAGGCACACCTGCACCTACAAGTGACCAGTTTCATTAGCACATGTCTTGATAGTGAGTTTCTATACCACGCACATCCGCGGAAATTAATCACCACCGCACGATAGCCAAGTCCACCTTGCGAGACCGCTCGACAAGCGGGTGCCAGCATAGCCCTCACGTACGATTCATACGAGCCTTAAAGAGCTTCAACGGGCGAGTTACGCGTGGGAGTCAAGAGATTATACCTCCAGTCAGACCGTGCATGACTACGACAATTGGTGTGTCAGGCGGCATGTCGCTGTCATTCACTGGAGTGAAGTCGAGTCCCCTAAGCAGTATGACTATCAAACGTGTACGGCATTATCACGGTTGGGGACTGACAGTGTTCCGCCATCCTTTAAACGGAGAAAAGTCCTAAACCTTGATGTGAGAGGTGAACTGAATGTAGATGATTGTTCTTACCTTTTGTAATTCACCTTATCTCTCTGTGAAAAGTCGCCGAGGACGCAGTACAGGGTCTGCATGTGGCCACTGACGGAAAATTAGTTTCATTCTGGAACCAAGCGTCATCGTACGAGACCTCGGAAGCCACCAAGCGGGCTGAAACTTGGAATGCAGGCTGGGACATCTTTTCTGCACAAATTCTCGAAGGGAGATGAGTTCCTTTCCCAGCAGCCCCTTGGTATAGATGAGAGCGGGCGCGGGAGGATACCTAACTTGCGTGGCACCATTCTGGGACGGGGGTGCAAAGATAAAGCTCATAAGGATGAGGTTGTAAGGAACGAATGCGTCGGAGCCGAACAAAGGTTATTACTTTTCGGATGTCTCGGAGGGCGACATAACTTAACTAGAGGGCAAGTGATAAAGTTGGATGGGATTAGCCAGGTCACGGCTCAACTAGTCACAGTCACCCGCCACGGCAAGTTCAACTGCCATCATGTCCCTGTACAAGACCCAACGTTGTCGTGTACGTACTCTTGTCCACCCGTCCCCCGTCGTCTGATCCCGCGTCCGTAAGCATTTTGACGAGGCAGGCAACCCCATCAAACCGTACTGCTCCCAGGGCAATAAGTGTCGGCGCGTATCTACTGACTAGCCCCGATGGCGTGTCCACGTCAGGCTTAACCCCCTCTAGGTTCATCCACCCAAACGATCACCAGTGGGCCAAGCTCAAGCGTAGGAACGACGACACCCCTTCTCCGGAGAATCGCGAGGTTGTGAAATCAAAGAGCAAGAACAAGCTCCAATTGTCCCCAGGCAGCCCTCTTCAACGTCAACGCTCCTCACCACTGATACCACAAACGGATTTATTCAAGCGCAAACAAAAAGATTCCTCTCGAGAACATGACCATCGGGACTGGTCTGTCCGGAATGGTGATCGTAGGCGTGATTCTGTTTCCTGGGGCTATGCCCGAGAGCCCAACGGCCCTCCTGAACAAGAATACTCCTTGAAGAGAGCGAACGACGAAGGCTACCAATACCCAAATCAGCGACCGAGGCTGTCTGACAGAGTCAGTTATCTAACACGCCATCTGTGTAATCGATGCTAACCTGTTGCTAGATCGTGTATGGATCCGCCTCCGGGGACGGACCCAACAACGCTCGCCATGCAACCCACGTCTCCGAATGTCCAAAAACACCAGCAAAAGTGTCAGATACTTTCCATCGTCTTGCAAAGTTGGCCTTCGTTAATTTATCGTTCATGATAACTAATATGTGAATCAGATTATGTTGCGAGATAGTTCAGGATACTTGCTTCCTGGATCGAGAGGAAGATAAGCTGAAAGCCTTTACCGGTCTCTCCTCGGAGCTCTCGAGAGCCGTCCCCGACGCCGCAATGGCGGTGACCCCGGCACTCGCTACAGTCATAACTGACCACACCCGAACTAGGGAGCGATTAGAAAATCACGTGGAAGAGCTTGAGACATTGTGGAAGACGCTGTTTTCTGTGCTGGAAAGCGACATTTCCAAGGTCATCGACTCCCGTTTGGAACAGGCGATGACTCTTCTGGATAAGGAGAGGGACAGTGCGCTTCGAGTGATAACACGTTCGCAGAGGCCCATCGGCGATAGGCTGCACGATGGAACAACAGGGCCTCGCCAATGGCCAGATGGCGGGAGAGAGACAGCCACAGACAGGACTACTGCCTTGTCGGAGCGGAGCGCGATCTTTGTTAACGGTGGGCCAGCGATAAGCGCGTCACCTGAAGAAACGCGTCACCATGGAGGCCCCACTTCATTGTCGCTGGTACCAACACAGGAGGGGGACCTTGGGACGACCCTAAGGATTGTGCTCGAAGACATGAAAATGCAGATGAATAGACAGACAAGGGCAATTGAACTGCTGGCGAAGGAAAATATTCAGGTTTGTTTATATCGCTTGGAGCAACATGCAGCTGAATGCGGTCACTTTCAGCTGAAATCCGCGACAGAGCGTATTTCTCCGCAGCTTGTTTCGCCAGATCCCACCTCGCCTTCCCCGAGGAAGCCATCGACCCTCTAAAGCAAAGGCATTATGGTGCTTCAGCGAGCGATCAGTGGCCGCGTTTATCGAGCTCTGCGAATGTGTGCAGTTCAAGGGTCATCGCACGTCCGGATTGCTACTCTCTTGTACCACTCGATAATGTCTACCTGGTCTTGTCCTCCAGAATTCCTTGTCGAAAATAGATTTTCATTGTTATACTGTAGTTTGTAAAACTTTGAATAGTCAACGTTTCAACTATAAGCCCATCAGTCACGTGCGGCCAACGCGACTTGAACGTTTCTCCCACCTCGATCAAACGCTGGCCATTGGACTCGTCCTCGGTGATCCATCTCTTCGTACTACTACAGCACCATTTGCTGTTCGTCGTCCGCCGCGACATGGACGCAGCTATAACCAGCTACCCGACTCCACCTCCAGGCAACGCGGACGCGGTTAACGCATCACCTCTCCCAGGGCGTGATGACCTGCTGCAGTCGCCAGACAGACCACCTGTTCCGGTCGTTGCGCAGCGGCAACTTTTGATGGCAGGCGCATTTAGTTCTCCTGTCCGTCGATCACCGCGCCTGTCTTGTCTTCCGCCACCGCAACCACCAACAGAGTGTCAGGACACGCAAGATCTAAATGAGAGCAGCGATGACGAGTCCGAAGGTGTTAATGACGTTGCTCTTCAACTCTCTCGTGAAGAAACACCCGAGAACGATGCCCTTCAGCCAGACGGTGAGTGACAAACGCACTCGAGTGCATTCCTCTTAATATCGTGGCGTCCCAGAACCTTCCACGGTGCTTGCGAGCAGGATTATGCGAGCACACGATAACCCCTCACCTCCCCCGCAGGACCTTGCACACCCTGGCATCAACTACGTGCCTGGGAAAGACGGACGATTCCCGCTGCCTGGTGTCTCCGCACCTCCGAGCCCATTCCGCCCTATAAACCTTTTGGAACGGCTAAACCAGCTCTCGGATCCCCCATTTGATCCTTCACGTAGCCTTCGGAGTCCAACTCTGGGTGATCGACCAGAGACATCACGGCCCGGCATCATTTCCTCACGTGCTTTCATCTCACCTGAATCTTGTTCACCATCTGCTACATCTGTGCCCACGAAAAGTGCCCCCCACGAGGATCTGGCATCCGCTGACACAATTTCCTCACCGTCCGCCCAAAGTACAGTCGAAGATCCTCATTCAGGATCATCACAACGTGTATGTGAGCCTACTAACCCTGTAGACGACGCTGACATTGATCCGTCTTCTCAACCTGTCGCTGGACTGCGTGGACAGTTGATAATCATGGCTAATTCTCTTGACTCCGAGCTTCTCAGTTCCTCTCCAACACAGCCCGTTGATTCCTCATTAAATCCCGTTGTCCCCCCCGCTTCGGATGACCGTCCGCAGGAGCCTTTGCCATGCTCTGGATGGCAGAGCTCCAGTAAATCTCCACCTCTCGTACCCAACGCAAACACACTCTCATCCCCACCATCCAATGAGACTGGCGAGGCTTCACTAGCCACTGAGACAGTCCCCGGCGGGAAAAATAACGACGGAGAAGGAATATTGTCTACGAATAATAACAGTGTGTCTGGTCACAGGCGAGAACAGGAAAGCAGGTGTACAGCGACAAGCACGAAGGGTGTTAATCCCAACTTGTACCAGAGGCTGGATTCCCTTTCTCCTCACTCTACTAATGTGCTCGCGGGACTGTGTTTGCCCTCAGAATTGACCTCATCGATCGAGCAAACAACATTACCTGTGGAGTCCATTCTCATTCAACACCCGCCAGCGACGCCGTCTCGGACACCAAGGCCTTCTGTAACACATCCTGGTTCTTCTCGGTCAATTGTGCAACGACTAGTCACTGCTCCTACGCCAGTGCGAGCGAGTAACGGCGCTCCGAAATCAATTTCCCCTGTCAAGTTCTCGTTTGAGGTCGATGACATCTGTCGCACCCCTGCGCAAAGAGTACCTGTTGAAACTGCTCTTGCACGCGGAGCTTCCTCGTTCCAGAGGACAGCACAGAAATTTACAGGGTCGGACCAATATCAGCTGGGACGCTTTCTGACGCTAAGAGCTCCCGTCTTCACGCGGCCAGCTCTTGATGACCCATCTCGTAGCCCAGCGAAGCGGATACCTATTACGGACTTGGTGGCCTCACCAACAAGGGATCAAACTTCAAGTTCTCCTTTGCGACTCAGTGTCCGTGCCAGGAGCGCATCCGTGGAGCCGCGCCCCCTGCGACCTATCCTTGCTCGCAGTCGATCTGTCGAGCCCTGCGCGATGATTTCGAAACCTGATAATCGTGGAAAGAGCAAAGAATATGTCTTCCCGATGGTCCCTCTGCTCTCGCGATCTCGCACGAAGCTCCCCTTCCCTCTTGATTCTAGCCAGAAGTCGACCAACGATCTGCCACCGCCCATCCTTGAAGAGCACGAGACTGCGGAGATTGGAGGTACCAAGACCGATGCTGCACTGGGCAGAGCCACACAGGACAAAACGATATCTCAGTTAAGACACCCATCCACCAACAGCCGTATTCCGCGAGTTGGTAACAAGCCATATGCAAGACCCCCACCGAAAAATGGAAAGGCTACAATAGATACAACGACGGCCAACATGGCTCGCGCTCCTGTGAGTAGTTCGTTCACTTTCCTGGATTCCCCGTCCAGTAATATTTGGTAGCAGAGGGCTCCACCATTTCAGCTTGCCAGTAAGAACAACGGGGTCGGGAATAGCAACACAGAGGTGTCTTCCACTCAACCCGCGAGTGATCAACGTTTGGTGGGGCCACTCAAACGAAAGCGAGGGGCAGAGTCAACAGCCCCTTCCAATTCTCACCCAGTCATGATCCGCCAGGTTGTGCCGGGCATTCTTAGCGGGAAGTACGCTCCAAAACCTGCGAAATTCCCTTCCCATGTCCAGTCACCTTCGGAATCCAGCCCGCCTAAGGTTCCCCAGCCATTGAAGTTTCGCAAGGTGATAGATGGGATGTTATCAGCGCGATATGCACCAGCGAAGGCAAATATTGTCCAACCGGGACTGTCGGATTCCATCCCACGCCCCCCCTCCCCACTTTCGGATCTTTCGTTATCATCGAATGAAGGGCCTTCAGATGAAAAGCTTGCCCCCACTGCATATCCCTCCACGTGCCCTGATAGCAATACATTGGATACCTCCCGGGCAGATGGTGATGCTACCGTGGTGGAGACCAGCACACACGAGCGCTCCTCATTGTACCAAGACGCTGACGGCGACAGACCCTCCAGTCGCCCGCGGAGGACCTCTCGCACCCGCAAGCCAGCACAACAACAATACGTTCTTGATGTCTTCAGCGGTAATACCTCCACACGACCACCCCCAGCTCGTCGAAAAACCCAGCCTCGCATGGAAGGTGATGGTTTCATGGGAATGAGCGCTACTGCGCTGAAGGCACTCACCACATCCAATACGACGAAGAATCAACAGATCGTGGCTGTACTGGCGACGGAGGTTATTCGGAAGGAAGGTCCAAGACCAGAAAGTCCAATGGTCAAGGCACGAACAATTTTGCAGAAACAGCGGGATGAAAGGGACATGCGGTGGAGAGAAAGAGCTCAAAAAAGAGCCCAGATGAGCGATGAGGGTTTAAGAGCCAGTGACATGGAAGGACAGACCGAGCTGGGCGATCGGGTATCTCTCGGTGCGCGTGCAAACCATGATGAAAATGATTATGCCATGTCACCGAGACATCGCTGGGGTCCTGGGGATGAAGAAGATTACGAAACTCCAGAACGACCTGAGCGCATCATCGAACTGCTGAGGCTCGAAGGGGCAGATACAAAGGCCAAGCCAGCGAAACAAGTCAAGTGGCATCAAGGGTTAACAACTGCCGTTTATCTTGATGAGGTTGACCCTAGACTGAAGTCTTTACCAAAGGATGTCGTTGTGAGAGGTTGCCTGGCACCTACATCGAAGGTGGGCTTTATGGCAAACCAATCCAACTACATACTGATCTATCCTTCTAGAACCTTCCTCTCGACCCCCTTGGAAACCTTGTCGACATTGATAATCGACCATCTCCTGAGCTCGTTACGGAACAAATCGTAGTCAAGAGGTATCTTTACGATAATGACATCCAGCCAGAACCTATCCCCGTGAAGATGACGAGGTCAAAAAGCAAGAAAAACAAAAACTAGCATCTACTGGTCGCGGTTTATCTTCACTCATGATATCACTGCTGTATCCTTATTTTTACATGTTTCCATCATATCATGGCTGATTTCTAAATAGTTGCATTTCTACGACTCTGGACTGCCTCTTAAAGTTTGGGAGACCTATAGTTGAGAGTGGCTGTTGCTTGGTTCACTGGAAGAACAAAGACTTCAGCAAGATTTACGTGAGGTGGGCGTGATGCTGCCCAGACAATCTCCTCTGCAATGTCCTCCGCAACCACTTGTGCAACCATTAGCACACGGTACACCCGATCCTGACTCGGTACTCACATGGTTGCAGACCCTCGTACACCTTATCTGCCGCTGACTTGTCGCCTTTGAAGCGCACAACAGAGAATTCAGTCTCGACCATGCCTGCGATGTAAAAAGTTTGGCGACCACCTTGTTGAAGTATAATGCAACATACCGGGCAGGATCTCGGTTACCCTGATAGGGGTATCAACGAGCTCTCTCATCAATACACCAGTGAATGCATTAACCGCATGCTTGGTCGCACAATAGATACTGCCTCCAGCATAAGGCTCTATTCCGGCAATAGAGCCAAGGTTGATAACATGACCTGTCCTCCTTGCCCTGAACTCTGCAGGTGGATGAGGAGAACGAACTCGGGCTATACTGAAAACACACCTTTGATGAATAGTTGGGTCAACGCAATGAGTCCGAAGACATTGGTGGCGAACATGTTCTCCATGTTTTCGAGTGAAAGATCGCCGACTCGTTCGACCCCGACGACATAGCCTGCATTGTTGACTATGGAAGAAGTATTGAGATGGGTGGGTACGTGCGACGATGGTGTTGCTTACCGAGGACGTCAACATTCCGGAGCGCAGCGGGGATTTTTTCCAAAAACGAAGCAATCTGACTTTTGTCCGAAACATCAAGAGCAATAGAGACGAAGTTTCCGCCTTGCTGGACGCCTGCTGCTCTGTGCGCGGCAGCACATTGCTCTGCCACTTTCTGCAGGGCATCCGCTCGGCGTGCAGTGAGGATGACATTCGCACCACCCTGTCCAGTGTGTTTGAGCGTGATTGACAAGAGTTGAAGAGAAGATACACCAACTTTAGCGAACAGAATGGCCGTAGCCTTGTCAATGATAGATGAGTTGAGCTGATGGCCACATCTTTCTGAGCGTTCTGGATGAAACTCACCTTGCCTATACCGGAACTTGCCCCTGTGATAAGGACAGTTTTTCCAAGCAAACGAGAGGCGTTGAACACGGACATGTTGGGATGGTTGGGAGGTGAGGATTTACTGTGTAGGAGCGGAAGAGGTCAACTATCGGATGCCCGGGCACGGAACATTGGGACTCACGGGCAAGCAGAATGGACATCCCGCGTGATCTCGACGCAAATAAAGATTAGCGAAAAGGACATACATAGTCGTGGCAATTCCGAAATGCCTCCCCGTGATCGATCATATGACCGACCAACCCTCTCGGACGCTCCTCCAGCGCAGATGGAAAAATTTACTGGCTTGGCTCGAGGGCCATGGCTTTCAAGCACAAAATCTCCCCGTAGAGTGCAGAGAAGCGACACATGGTCGAGTAACAGACAGTCGTTCGTCGAACATAGTTAACACGAAGCACATGCACAGCCGGCAATGGGCTCTTTGCACGCAATGCCCAAGTGGTAAGTACAGCTTGTAGTAGTCCCACTGCTGACGAGTTGCATAAATGAAATCAGCCAGGAAGTCTTCTCTTTGTACTCCCACCGGAATCGCTGATGAACAAAATGACACTGAAACGGCTCTATCCTCCCAACACACGAGTGGTCAAGGCGTTGACTGCCATGCAGCTGGTCTCGCTGCACTTATTCATATGGCGTCCGCAGGCTGATGAAGACAGCAGAGACCCTTTCTTTGGGCCTTATATATCGATCCTCCCTAGGAATTTTGACAGCCATCCTCTCACCTGGCTTGTCCTATCCGAAAAGCTTAACAAGGCGGACGACCTGCATATTTCGCTGCTGAATAGTCTGCCACCGAGCGTGCTAGCGGCATTGCATCGCCTGTACACTCGGTTTTGGGATGATTGGTGCAAGGTGCGAACATTCCTTGTAAGCACGTAATCTTCCTGATCTACCACTGTACTATTCAAACTCATCGAGGTGTAGCAAAAGACGCCTTCCATAGCAGCCGTAGCTCAAGTGTCTTATAGTCTTGAAGCACTCGATGCAGTCATGAACTTTTTGTGGGCCTGGCTCAATGGTAATCTTGCCTCGCATCCTGGTAAACTTGCAATTTTTCTTTCTAAAACAGTGAACACCCGGTGCATCTACTACCGCCTGAAACATGCAAAAACTGATCCAGACAATCTGACGATGTGTCCCATTCTCGACTTTGCCAACCACACTCCAGGTCAAGCATGTATGACCCCCGTCCCATCAAACTCTGAGATTTGGAACGCCGCCCCCGTAAATTCGATTGGCGATGGACTCAAATTCATATCTCCTGACAATGTGAAGATAGAGGAGAACGATGAAATCCTCTTGACTTACGGATTGCGCTCGAATAAAACGTTATTCGTGGAATATGGCTTCGTGAACCTCTTCAAAAACAGGCCATGTCCAAGCGGAGAGGTAGATGTGCAAGACCTGGTGGAGAAGTATGTCCTGGTAGACGTACAACTTCACGATGCCGTGAAAGCTACACTCGTTGCTGAGGGTTATTGGGGGTAAGCCCCTTTTCTACGGTGACTGATCGTGACTCGGACTTCAAAGATTTTACAAAGGGATTGGACATTACATTCGACTCCAGATAGTGCTCAACCATCTTGGCGGCTGATCACTGCATTACGACTGTACCATTTTGTCGTAGCCGTTGGTTCTGCGGACGAAGAAGCCATTCAAACATGGCGAGATGTCATCACGGGAAAACGTTACCGGGTTTCTTGCGAGAACGAACAATCCTGGAGAACGACGGTTGTACTTCTGTGCGACATGCTCATCAAAAGAGCCGAGAAATCCATCCCACTGGGCTCTGCGCAGAATAAGAACAAAGAGGACACTTGCCAGTGGGCTCGATGGATGTCGGAAAACATCCAATCGTTGTGGAGGGAGGAGTTGTTCGTCGCAAGAGCCGTGAGGGAGAGTATGTTGAGAGGGGATGAATTTTGAGCTTCGCGTTTTCGTTAGATAACCAGATCGACAGTCCACGAAACGAATCTTGCACGCACGCAGACAAGCAGGGATAGAACTAGGGCTCCGTGAAAAGTCATAGAACAATACAGTAGGTACTATCCACCAATGAATATGTGGCACACACTCACACTCAAATTTACAGTATGCGCAATTAATTATTTAATTCTATTAATATTTTGGTGGCTGTTGTGCACAGCCACCAGAGTCGCAACAAAGGCTTGAACGATCTGTCGGCACTTGAAGGCTTTCAAGCTTTCGTCATCACAGTCAAGCCTCAAACCCCCCTCAGGCTCCCTCCCATCAGGATGGCGGTGGAACCTTTATTGGGTACCAGAGCCCAACGCGCTTTCATCATCACAAGTATGTCCAGGACTCGTGCCAGTTTTTCACCTGTCTCACGAGTTACGATCGCACATCCCATGTATTGCAGTCGCAGTTCGTGAGTAAAAGACCTATTTAATTTGGCCTGAGCGGCCCTAATTTGTTTCTCAGAGGCCGTAATAGTCATCACGATGGTTGCGTCCACCTTCGGAGTCGTGAGTAGCACATCTGGGCGGGGTAACAGATGACAGAAGAGGTCTTCCATAGGTACATGCATACCTCGGAGATACCTTTGATAGCTCCCCTCTCAAGGTACGGTGGTATGAGATATTGTACTGTCAAAATACTGATTGTCCACCAGACCTTGTCCTGCTATCTTGCTCTCTTCATCCTGGCCGAGTAGTCCTTGTTCTAAATTACCCACGGACACTTGTTTATATGCGTTTTTCAGGATTTTCGAGCTTTTCATGGCTTATGATGCCTTGCGGATGAGAAACATCATTCAATTACTAGGCATCATATGTACAGCAGTCCTCTTGTTGGATTCTTAGGTCTCATTAGCTGATGACATCTTCTAGTGTTCCATGGCGCTCTCATCGTCTTTTCTGCTCTTCAAGTTCACGAAACGAAAGCAGCGCTCGTGCCTTGCAACTTGTCGCAATGTTTCAATGACACTGAATGGCTGTGGTCTAGGGTGGAACGTTTTCTCATAGTTGTGCCGTGCATCGTGGCTGCGTCATGGCTTTTCCTGATGTTCTGGATCAAACAACTTTTTGGAGAATTTGGGTGAGATTGATATTTCTAACAGAGTTTTCAGGACTTCATTGCAGTTAGATGGGTCATATTTCATGTCGTCGGGGCAAGCCCCAAGTTGAAGTGTCGGTGATCTTCATATCGCTAATCTATTCCTTTGACTCACCATACGCGCAACAGCCATGTACCAGTTCTATCAAATCTTTATCTGTCTCCTCAAATTCGACTTTTTCTGCTTCGTTGGTGTCACCATGCAAGTACGCACCCTCTTCCTTTTCATTTTAATGTCAACAGGACACCGACGATATGTTAACAGCTTCTTATCGTCGTCCTTCCTACTAACTCTGCCGAGTTTGGACTCACCATTGCGGCTATCCCTGTGGTCCTTACCTTGATAGCCGGCTGTGCCTTTGCTGTTCAGCGTGAAATTAAATGGTGTGACCTCTGCACTTTGTCATCTGTTTCACCAGCCAATTTGTCTCCAGGATGATGTCAATAGCACTCGTATTGATGCTGCCATGCATGAGTTACTGTGGGGTCCTCTTCTACATCCTCAGCTAGATGACTAATTTGAGGTTTTTTTTCCCGCTGCAGTCGGTAAGCACAGTTTTCGGTCATACTTCTGTTCGCTCAACTCTCTTCGGTTATAGTCTACAAGCTAGTCCGCTTCTATCTGCCAACTTCCCAAGGCGAATATATCACCACTCGTGCGACCCTAACCGTTTTCAGTCAGTAGCCTTATTATCCCGGACGACCATTTAACATAATCATGCACCTGCAGCGGTTTTCGCGTTCTTGCTTCTGTTGATCACCTTTCTGGTCGGTCTCAAGTGCTTCTATGACTTCGACAAGGGTTTGCACGACTCCAAGACTCATGGTCAGTTCTATAAGCCTATTCGGCAGCAAGCTCTAGACACATTCAAATTGGGTGATTAACTTCTCTTTCTACTCCTTTCTCAGATATAAGTGGGGATGGACAATACTCATCTTCGCCGAAAACACCAGGGGGCATGGCAGAGCGGGAATCAGCGTATCTAGCTGGCACCGCGCTCCAGCCACAGATATCGATCGAATGATCCTTCCTGAGGGTTGGGTGGAGAAGCATGAGCTATACATCACGAACGTTTTTGACATAGTTCACGGGAACGACGGTTAGCGTTGGCCCTCGAGATGTTTGCAGATTTCCATCTGTAACCCATTCCTATCTTACGTACGGACATTAAACCCTATCTAATTCTCGTTTCATACTCCTGTGAATCAGTGTCCCTTCAAAATCTTACGAGGTCGAGAAATATAAATATTTAAATGATCGTTATGACATATCAACAACACTAGGCGGATTAGCTATAAGTGTAAGGTCCGGAGGAGGGAAGCCGCAGAGGGTCGATCCACAGGATTCTTTTTCCAACATGACTTTGCCAGCTTCCAGAGTGGATCATTACTGCTGATTGAATCCGGGCTATCCGGGTGTTCGCCATTCTGAACACACTGTACCACACGCCCGGATGGGAGACCGTCAAACGGGATCTTACCAGACACCATCTTATCGTAACGAGAAAATGAGCGTCAACATAACTTGCGCGAGGAATTCGAGCTTACCTCGTATAAGACACAGCCAAAAGAATATATATCGGACTTGTCCGAGGCTTTGACACGGTCGCCCCCTACCATAAGTTCTGGTGCCATCCAATGCACCGGGTTGTATGCTGCAAGACCAACACGTGTCGAATCAAGGTATTTGCCTGAATCTGAGGCATAGGATTGACCAAAGTCACCGAGAAGTGCGCGGCCGGCATCATCAACCAACACATTATCCTAATGGGTTTCAGCAATAATGAAGTGGATGCCTCGGATATTTCTTACCCCCTTGAGATCCCCATGAACAATTGGCGGTTCATGACAGTGGATATATTCTAAACCTTCTGCGAGATCTCTGCCCCATTTCCGCGCCATGGCAGGCCAGTGTTTATAACTGTATTTCTTCATGTGATTTCTGATGTTACCGTTTTCGAAGAACGGCGACACCAGACCCATGTCGAGAGTGCCCTCCGTGATGACTCCCAGGAATGGAACAATATTCTTGTGTTGTAAGGTTTTCCACAGGATAGCCTCGCCGGCGAACATCTAGTAGTCCAGATCTTAGTCTGCAAAGGAATCCGTTCAAAAAATTCCAGACCTCGAGGCACTTTCTCCGGGTGGCGCGATCACGACACGCGATCACCTTGATAACAACATCACGGCCATTCATCACTGCCTTCGTTACCATTGCGCTCGCACCAGCACCGAGATTCCGCTTGATAGAGATAGAAGGGTGTCCGATCTGCAGGGCATGCGGAAGGTATGCAGACTTCCTTGCCATGCGATAGATATTGGCACGTAGACGACGTGTCATTTCATCACTCTCGGGTTTCATGAGAAACTGCAGGCGGAAATCGCAAATGTGACACTTCCAGAGAAAGCGAGATCGCATACCTGCCACAGCAATTCTATAACTTGCTCGGATTCTTTTACATAGTCACGTCCTTGGATGGCAGGTTTGTTGGGAAGTTCGTACAGCTCCGGCTTGCTGCCACAGTACAGAAGGTGACACAGAAGGTCACTGTCATCGTCACTGATTACAAAATGCGGACCAAGCAGGAATTCATGCTGACGGCACGGGTGCTGACGAGGATGTAAACAGAACGTCGTTGGGTGAAGGAGAAGCATCTTACGTCCTTCAAAAGGTTAACAAGTCTGTCTCTGATCAAGAGATGGTGAGTGAGCTGCTGTACACTGCCCCATTCCTTCCAAAGGTTGGCATTGTCTACCAACCGATGCAGATGTCTGTATGTGCTGAGTAAGTTGCGTGCTCAAATGAAAGGGAAATCGACACACCTGCTTTCACAACAAACCACCAAATGAACATAAGTGTGCATGAAAAGATTCTTGTTGGGTGTCAGCTGGCGATCTATATTGAGTATGTTTGGAATTCTCACTCTATGGATACGGAGATGCTTGACAAATTTTAAGCACTCTCGTCTGGTTTCGGGATTCGGGAACCAGGTGCGTGATATGGCATCGTGGAGCTTGCTGTCGCGGTTCGTATAACCCCTCTTTATCATCTCATAGAAATTGGGTGCTGGGGAGAGATCAGCTTCGAATGAGCACAAAACAGGCCAAGGACAGACGTTGATGATCGTGCGGTACGGCGAGGGTATGGGGAGCAGCACGCGGGTATGGAGCCGCGCTGACGAATTGTGATTGGTGGTGCGTAGGACGAGCTGGCGGGGGAGCATTGGCGTAGAACGGGTACATCGTGCAAATGTGACAGGGGTGAGCAGAGGGATAATGGGTTGGAGAGCGCGTGCCAGGGTGCCTTAAGAGTCCGGCACGACGCTCAGATAACACCTGTCGGCTAGAGAAATACAAAAAAAACTTGATTTGGGAAAAGAGCAAGGTCGATAGGGAAGAATAAGGCGGCTGTGGGTCCAATGGCCTACACGACGATAAATGACGGGAATGGCAAGAACGGGAGTGCACAGGAAGATGAATAACGGTCATTGTATCTTTGTTGGGCATGGAAACGGCCAAGTTTCTCGCCGTCGACGTAATGGCCCACAATGGGGAATGCCGGCGTGATCTCGAGGGGGTTGGACAGCATTATTCGGAGACGTCCTCAACAGCGACGTTGGGCTGGTGTCGGTCGGGCAAGTCGACAGTCGCAGGCAGAATCGAAACACGTGATGTTACGGCCGACGCGTGTATCGCGTCGTGACGGGTCACAGTCCTAGTACTTGACAACGATGGAGGAGGACTCGGAGATGTCCCGAATGTTCCCCGGCGAGGACAACGTCGACCTGTACGACGTTCTCGCACTCAAGTCGGACGTATCCCAGGAAAACATTAGGAAATCTTACAGAAAACTTGCCCTTCTATGCCATCCAGACAAACACACCAACTCGTCTGAACACGAACGCGCACACGCGTTGAAGCGCTTCCAGCAGATAGGTTTTGCCTATGCTATTCTCAGCGACGAAAAGCGGCGCGAAAAGTACGATAGGACAGGTACTACAGGCGAGAGTCTCATCGATCCTGACGACGATGGCGGATGGGGTGCATACTTCCAGGACCTCTTCGACTGCGTAACGTGTGGCAGACTCGACGAAATGAAGAAAGAATACCAAGGTAGCCACCATATTGATGACACTCACTCCGTTGACTTCATGCTTTGAACCTTAGGTTCTTCGGAAGAGGTCGAGGATCTCATGGCGGCGTATCGTGAAGCTGAGGGTTCCCTTGGTGAAATCATGAATCACATCCCGCATTCGACTGCAGACGACGAGCCGCGATTCATTCATATACTATCCAAGCTCGTAGTCGAAGACCAGCTCCCCGACCTACCTCTTTGGCGGTCCACCTCCTCGGATGAGAAAGCCAAACTCGTCCGAAGGAAACAAGCCGAGAAAGAGGCCAAGGAAGCAGAGGACTTGGCTAAGGAGTTGGGCGTTTGGGATGAATTCTATGGGTCAGGCAAAGTTGGTGCTCACAAGGGAAAAGGAAAACACAAGGAGAAGGAGCAGAACGATGCTGGTGATGAAGAGGATGTTTCGGCCCTGCAGGCCCTCATTCTGCACAGGCAAAAATCCAGAAACGGTTTCTTGGACAATTTGGCCGCCAAGTACATGGAAGAGGAAGAGACTTCGAGGAAGAAAGGTGCAAAGGGAAAAAAGCGGAAAAAGGCTACCGAACCCGAAGACTCCAAAGAAACGGTGTCCCCACAAAAGAAACCTCGATCCGCCCTCCCCGAGACTGACGAGGAAAAGTTTGAAAACAGCCGACCCAAGCCCACGTCAAGGAAGGCAAAGGCGTCTGGGAAGAGAGAAACTCGGGCCAAGAAGGCATAGTAATTCCTAGCTTCATCCTTCTGTCCCTTTGTTCAATTGCACCACTTTCCTTGTACTCCGTGCCACTTCCGGCCAGCCGGTGTATGATATTCTTGTGTGTAATCGTAATGTGATTGTTTTACACATATTTCAGAGAGTCGATTCCCAAACTCCTTCGTGCTTGAACGATAGCGACCAGCTCCTTGATGCATTCCTCCAGGATGACCACATTATCCAATAAATGGGACAAGGTAATCTGGGCGGGTGAATGTTGGTCCTTGTGGTCATCCAAACCCTCGACATTCTTGACGTTCGCCCCTCCCCACTGGCTCCCAGCTGAGAATACGTCTTCCTCGTCAGACCCCCAGCTAGATGTTTGGGACGGTGTCCACAAACTAGATGATTCAGAGGGGAGCGGCACGACGAATGGCTCAACGACGATATCTCGGGTCTGCTGATAATGGGGGCCAAAGGGTCTCGACGCAACCACCTTGCTACCATCTCGAGATGGTGTCTGAGGTTCCGTAGGTGCTTGCGCCTTCGACTTGTTCTTCCTCGGAGTGAGGAACGAAACTAGTGACGAAGACGTCTTTGGCTTGGACTTCGGGCGTTGCGTGCTCATGTCCAATGTGTTCGGGGATGACACTGAGGCAGAAGGTGCGTTCAAAAGCCCCGAATCTACCGCAGGCTCAAGAACGAGTGTCAGCGCATCTGTCAGGTTCTCCGAAAACAACAAGCCTTGTCGACGTTCAAGAAGGTACTTGTCAAAGTCGTCCACAACCTGACGATATCGCTCAAGTTGGCCAACAAGGCTCTGGAAGATCGTGTGCACGATTGGGCGTGAGTTCTCGTCTAATCGAGTTGCGGGAAGAACGTTCGTCTCTGTGGCGAGCTTTTCTTCTATCGTAAAATCGATGGAGCGATCATCTTGCATGTCTTCCAGTTGAACATCATCCGACATTGCTTTGGGCTGCGGCGTGTCGCTGACGTTGCACGTAAGCCACCCCGTAATAGATCTGTTGGGACAAAGTGCCAGCTCTGCCAATACGCCAGTCAACGAAATGTTCATCTTGGGCGAGTTGGAAAAGAATTCGCATAATGAACCTAGAATGAGAGAAAGGATCGGGTCTTTGACATTCAGTCGGTGTCTTTGTTTCGACCGCGATTCGAGGTCTTCGTCGGCACTTATATGGAAGCAGTAATGACTTTGGATGGAGGTAAAAGCGTCGCGCAAGTAATGGTCGTATCCCGTACTAAAAGCGTCATCGCTGTGTGATGGATCGATGCGTGATACAAGAGCAAGATAAAGACCCATCTCGCGTTCGTGGGTAGAAAGCGTCGTCTCTGGCTGTGGATATGTTGGAAGGGATGGCAGAGCAGTAGCTGTGGATCTAGGCTCGACTTCCGCACCGGGATAAACAAATTCTTCATTGTCGCTGTCTTCTCCCGATGTCTCGGGAAGCCCAAAGGGCATGATTATGGCAGGCCCTGGATAGGTTGTTGCAGTTGTGGAAGGAATGACCAGAACGAGTCCATCTACGCAAAGATGACACCGCTGTGTAAGCATCGTCTGGAAGAGCTGGAGAGCCGCCGTTACAGTGGCCAGGTTCTGCGAGCGGAGGTTGGAAAGGATAAGATCCTTCAGGGTGAAACGAGCCATGGTGGTGAAGTATTCCGATTGTCGTCTCGACTCTGGGGCTTCCATTTCTAGCAACAGCATAGCGCTACTCTTGCGGCGATGCAGCTTCGTTGCCTTGTCCGCAAAACTGCTGGAGCAAGACCGGGGAGGCGCATCGCCATCGAGGTTGAGCATCCCGTGGAGTCGATGGCGTGGCTTGCCAACGTCATCACTATCTTCGCTCATAAGGAAGCCGACAAGGAGGTCTGAGAGCTGGCCGTTTTCAAGAGTCCGTATCATGATATCAATGTAGGACATGACAGCGACAGCGCTGCCATCTAGATCTGAGCATTCGAGGATAGAAGGGTATAACACGTTTTCTAGAAATATTCTGCGCACAGCGTCAAGGATAGACTGCACGATAGAATCACCAACAAGACCTGGTGCATCGAGCCTACTGTCTGCGGAATTGCGAATTCTATTTCGACGAATGATGTCCTGTAGGAATTCGAGAAGTTTGAGGAAGTGATCTAGGCGTGCTTTGAAGTCGGAATTGGTAGACTCCTCAAGCCCGGTTGCATGGTTCTTCTCTGCCTGAACCTCCGCTGCTTCCTTTTCGTTCTCGGTAGCTGGTCCAGTGCTGCCGAGGACCATGCCAGCTGGACTAGTATCTTTGGTCATCGGAGAACGAACCTCGAGTTTGGAGGGTAGTAGAGAGTAGACAGCGCCTAAGCCCGCACCCAGAACATCGGAGAAATCACCGTCCACAATGTACTCTGCCAGAGCGAGCGCGGCATCTGTGATCGGATCTCCAACCGTTTGATCAGATCCTGCTTTCCCTCGTCCATGGGCAGGTCCTCCTGGGGACATCGCTACGTCCATCAAGAAAAGGAGTCCAGCGCGGGCAAAATCACCAATTTGCCCTTCTCGGTGCACGAAACGGAGAAGATAATTGAATAGTAGGAACTCGTACTCCGGTTTTCGCGCGGCAGATGTTATGGTTGCTTGTGATGGGGCTGGGGAGGGAACGCGTCTTGAGAAATCGTCAGGTTTCTCTGCGTAACTCTCGTCGTCGTGGTCGTCTTCTTCCTCATCTTCGTCTTCTTCCTCCACAGCGAACAGAGGCTCCGAACGGTACCAGTGTTTATCATGAAAGAATATCATGAGCAGTTCCCGGTACGTGCGGATGCGACTGCACAATATGCAGAGTAGATTGACCACTGCAAAAGTGTGAACTACGAGTCCTGCTCATGCACGCACGACTCACAGTCTAACTCGTACTCGGAAGGCTCACTCCGTACAGCGTTCTTGGCAGCGCCCATGACTCTATTACGACCGTCCAACTGTTCCTGTAGGTCATCTCCGACACAATTGCGGAGGAGCCTGAGCACAGCTCTGTGGACGGCCGAGTGGACGAGAAATTGTTCGTCCATGAGGACGACCATGTTCTGTACAGCACGGAGAACCTCTGCCTGTATTCCCGAGGGGCGATCGGGCTCACTGAGACGAACGAGGGTTCCCAGCACATCTACACGTGAAGATTAGGAACCTTCCTCCGCGATGCAGCAAAGCCTGACCATTCTTTAAGAGGTACTCTAGACAGGCGCCGGTACCGCTTCAAGAGAGTCAATGACGAGGGGAGCGTGATGCAGGTTAGGAGTGTACGGACCCTTCCTCCGTCCGGGACGATTCCCATACGAGTGAATCTACCATGGACCGGAGACGAGCTGGTACGTCGGTCGACTCAATCCCTCTCATGAGCTGTCGTTCATCCGGATGTTCCAACGTGGTCTGGTCAATGACCTGTGTGAAGAGCGAAGAGCACAAAGCTGAGCATGGACAGACCTTGATCAAATTCCAGGATTTGTTGAATTCGCCAGCATGATCATGCGCCGGTTTGGGAGAGGGCTGACTGCTGGTTCTCAAAAACTTGGAAAAGTAGTCCATCGTCAAAAAGACCAAGACCGCAGACTCCAAGGTAGACTCCATCAGATTCATGGGGTGTTGATAACTATTCACGTGACCCACGCGACTACATAGTCCTTGTAACTTCAATGTAAGTACATCACTCCTCAGCCTGCAGCTTTATCCGTATTCCACGCTTCCCTGGCATCCTTCTCGAACGAACGCCAATCGTGTCTGTTTCAAATCGATTTTGGGTTTCGAAACATGCACAGGCGAGGACGGTAGCAGTTCCTTTGGAAGTATCGGTGGCTTGAGCGTCGTTATCGGTTTCAATGGCTTGACGGTTCCCTCGATGTCTGTCCCCTGCTGTCGCACTGTCTTATACGGGAGGGAACGGCGAACTCGCAGTTGCATGTCAGGTTCTGTCTTCTTCGAGGACTCGTGTACAGAGGATCGCGACTTGTCGGACGTGTTAGTGCTGTTCTCTGCAAACACCGACCTTGCACTCCTCGCAAACGGGTTGTGTGACTCGACGGAGACGGCCGTCCGCATTTTTGCCAGCGCAAACTCACTCTCAACCTTCAGTCGTTTACTTGCAAACTGGTGAATCATATCAGCAACAGCATCTGAATTGCGTTTGTGCCAGCGGGCGTGATCAACTTTGAGGGGATTGCTTAGCGCCTGATCCGTCCAGCGGGTAACTGGCTGCCTCTGTCGCGAATTTTCAACATTATTTGGGGAGGCACCCTGGTGGCAGGCTACCGCAATGTGGAGATTGGATGGTGCAGGGGATTTGTAGGTATCGAGAGTCTTCCACGGGGGAGGTGATCGAGCGATGGCTAATGGATCCAACTTTCCGCCTTCGGAGGAGTGTACCGCCTGTGCAGACAAGGGAAAGATGCTCTTCCTAAAATGTCTGTTCCGTGCTGGTGCATCCTCGTAGAATGAAGAAACATTGGAGACAACATTGGGGTGTGTTGGTCGATCGATCGGGAAAGCCGTAGGAACCACGGGGACGGCAGTAGCAGATACAAATGGCTTGGATGGAAGCAGGGGTTCATTCTTGGCTGGCTTCCGGAGAGGGGGGATAAAAACCACGGTGTCTTCTGCGGAT
This sequence comes from Boletus eberwhitei, assembly GCA_038090915.1. Taxonomy (NCBI): domain Eukaryota; kingdom Fungi; phylum Basidiomycota; class Agaricomycetes; order Boletales; family Boletaceae; genus Boletus; species Boletus eberwhitei. Next base: position 226,810 of record JBBPNO010000002.1, read on the forward strand.
GATATGGTCCGGATAGTTGGGTGAGACGTGCCTAAACTAGCGACAGGGACGACCTGCTTCGGATGAGACGGAAGGTGGCTGAGCTCGTCGATATGTACGCGAAAAACCGACTGCGGAGGACAGGAGTAGAGCGAGATGGGATCCGATGCAGTGAGTGCGACCTTCTCGAGGGTGCAGAGGGCCAAGGAGAGAGGAGCCGGGTGAAAGAGTGAGTTGTTATCTGAAGGTTGGAAGCCAAAGGGGGAGAGGCGTGCGTTGACCGCGGTTGGGCTGCAACGGGTGAAGCGCAAGTCTAGGAGTACTATGTTGGGACGCGTCGGGACAAGGGAAGAGTGGATAGGAACAAACCGATGGCAGAGAGGAGGGGGAACTTTTGAAGGACACAGAGGACGTCGTTATTGATGTTGTGGCACCCGTGGAGACTGAGCAACCTGAGGCCCCAAGTGCCGGTTCTGGTGGAGTCATCGTTCGAGGACGTGACAAGACCGCGTGCGAGAGTGGTGAGGGCATAGGAGGAGATGGAGCAGCCACGGAGATCGAGGGCAAGCAAGCGGTGAAGAGTGCGAATATTGGCGATGGTGTCGTCGCGTAGATGGATGCAATTTGGGAGGGAGAGGAGGGTGACGAGGGAGAAATCGGACGAATCTGGTATTTTTTGGAGAAGGGGGAGGTCGGGATGTGAGAGTGAGAGGTCGAGTTCATGGAGATGGGGTGGGAGAGGGTGGACGAGCTGGGCGAGGGCTGCCCAGAGACACGGATCGCGCGTGTGGGGGAGCGCGTCGAGGAGAGCGGGGGAAGCGGGAATGCGGCGGTGGAGATGGTGTAGCTGGTCGGGGAAGCGGGCGAGGACGGTGATGCAGAAGAAGGAGAGGGGGGGGACGGCGACGGCGACGGTGGACATGGTGAGCTCGCTGTGTGAGACGATGGAGAAAGCGTGTGATTTATTATTTAGAGTACTACAAGATGGATTTGAATCGTAACCGCATTCACACGCAAACTCTGAAATCGACCTCATCGCTGGCGCTGACTTTGACAACTTTTCGTTCATTTTTCGAGACCACCATCACCGACACTCGTTTGACATGGCCCACCCGCCTGGCCATCCATACCCGCATCCACAGCCTATCCGTCAGGACTACGACAACGACTCCGAGTCCGCCTCACCTTACGCGAGTACCACCAGACTCGCTGGCAACCAGAACTACTACGACCACAACCCATACAACGGTCCGTTCTTTCCTCTCTTCTCCTACTCAGCTCACCCCCACCCAGCAACCGACTCGCCCTCAGATGCCGGCCATGGCACCCGCTCGTATGCCCCGTCCATCATCTCACAGGTCAGCCAGCCCTATGGCTCCCCCTTTGGCGACCCCGGTCAGGGCGCATATCCCTACCCCGCTTGGGCGCCTGACAAGCAAATCCCAATCTCCATGGAAGAGATAGAGGACATCTTTCTTGACCTCACCCATAAGTTTGGTTTCCAGCGCGATTCTATGCGCAACATGGTCCGTTCTCCTTACACTCCATCCCCATCCCCACCTCTCACCTCTCCCCAGTTTGATTTTCTCATGCAACAGCTCGACTCAAGGGCTTCCCGCATGAGTCCAAACCAAGCCCTCCTCACCCTCCATGCAGACTACATTGGCGGTCAACATGCAAACTATCGCAAGTGGTATTTCGCAGCGCAGCTCAACCTCGACGATGCTGTCGGTCAGTCCCAGAACCCCGGCCTCCAACGCCTCAGAAGTGTCAAAGGCGGCGCCGTCAAAACGGCAGGTTCAAAGCACCTCGACAGCGCCCTCAACCGTTGGCGCAATGCCATGAACAACATGAGCCAGTATGACCGTCTTCGTCAAATTTCCCTCTATCTTCTCTGTTGGGGTGAAGCCGGAAATGTCCGTTTCGTCCCAGAGTGCCTTTGCTTTATCTTCAAGTGCGCCGACGATTACTACCGCAGTCCAGAGTGTCAGAATAGCATGGAACCTGTACAAGAAGGCCTCTACCTTGAGACCATCATCAAGCCTCTCTACAAGTTCATGCGTGATCAAGGCTATGAGGTTTTAGATGGCAAATTCGTCCGTAGGGAAAAAGATCACGACCAGATCATCGGCTACGACGATATCAACCAGCTCTTTTGGTATCCAGAGGGTCTTGGCCGTATCGTGCTCGATAACAACGTGCGTCAACTCATTCTTCTCTTCTCCACCGTCTCATTTGCATCCAGTCTCGCTTGGTTGATATATCTCCTACCAAACGGTACTTGAACCTCCGACGCGTAGATTGGAATAGAGTCTTCTTCAAGACTTACTTCGAGAAGCGCTCCACCGCACATCTCCTCGTCAATTTCAACCGTATCTGGATCCTCCATGTATCATTCTACTGGTTCTACACTGCCTTCAACTCTCCCAAGGTCTATGCACCCCCTAACAAACAGTCCCCATCTCCTGCTATGACTTGGTCTGCCACGGCCTTGGGTGGTGCCGTTGCCACTCTCATCATGATTTTCGCCACTCTCGCCGAGTTCATGTACATTCCCACCACTTGGAACAATGCCTCGCATCTCACGACACGCTTGATCTTCCTTCTTGTCATCCTTGCATTGACGGGAGGTCCAACGGTCTACATCTCCTTTGTCGAGAACCAGCCAAATCCTACCAACTCTCAGATACCGCTCATAGTAGGCATTGTGCAGTTCTTCATTTCTGTGGTTGCTGCCATCGCATTTGGTTTGTTCCCATCCGGTCGAATGTTTGGTGACCGTGTTGCAGGCAAGTCGCGCAAGTACATGGCCTCACAGACGTTCACTGCATCATATCCCGAGCTTCCTCGTTCTGCCCGCACCGCCAGCATCTTGCTTTGGCTCCTCGTCTTTGGCTGCAAATTCACCGAGTCTTATTTCTTTCTTACAAGTTCCTTCAGTTCCCCCATCGCTGTCATGGCGCAGACAACTGTGCAAGGTTGCAGCGATAGGTACTTTGGGTCGGCTCTGTGCTCCCACCAGGTCGCCTTTACACTGGCGATCATGTACATCATGGACCTCATCTTGTTTTTCCTCGACACTTACCTATGGTACATCATCTGGCTCGTCGTCTTCTCTGTCGGCCGGTCTTTCTCACTTGGGCTTTCTATTTGGACACCGTGGAAGGATGTCTACACTCGCATGCCCAAACGTATCTTTGCCAAGTTGCTCGCCACTGCAGAGATGGAAGTCAAGTACAAACCCAAAGTTCTCGTCTCGCAAATCTGGAATGCGATCATCATATCCATGTATCGTGAACATCTCTTGTCGATCGACCACGTTCAGCGACTTCTCTACCACCAAATCGACGGTCCAGACGGTCGTCGGACACTGCGCGCTCCACCGTTCTTCACCAACCAAAACAGCTCGAACTACAAGGGTACCTACTTCCCAGCTGACGGCGAAGCGGAGCGACGTATTTCGTTCCTTGCTTCGTCCCTTACCACTGCGCTTCCGGAGCCTCTTCCCGTCGATGCTATGCCCACATTCACTGTCCTCGTTCCTCACTACTCCGAAAAAATCTTGCTGAGTCTCCGGGAAATCATCCGTGAAGAAGATCAGAGTACCCGTGTCACACTGCTCGAGTATCTGAAGCAGTTACATCCTGTTGAATGGGATAACTTTGTCAAGGATACAAAGATCCTCGCCGAGGAGTCAGAGCATCCGGACGGTTCGCCGACCATGAACGAAAAGACTAAAGTGGACGACCTACCTTTCTACTGTATTGGTTTCAAGACATCTTCCCCGGAGTACACCCTCCGTACCCGTATCTGGGCCTCACTCCGTGCACAGACGCTGTACCGTACCGTTTCCGGTATGATGAACTACTCCAAGGCTATCAAGCTTCTTTACCGCGTGGAAAACCCTGACATTGTATCCATGTTTGGGGGAAACACGGAGAAGCTCGAACGGGAGTTGGAGAGGATGTCGCGACGCAAGTTCAAGTTCACCATCTCGATGCAGCGGTACTCCAAGTTTAACAAGGAAGAGCAGGAGAATGCCGAGTTTTTGTTACGTGCATACCCTGATTTGCAGATCGCCTTCCTCGATGAGGAGGCTGGGCCCAAGGGCGGTGATCCCCGTTTGTTCTCGGTCTTGATTGACGGTCACTCCGAGTTCGATGAGAAAACCGGCAAGCGCAAGCCAAAATTCCGTGTCGAGTTGCCCGGGAACCCCATTCTTGGTGATGGGAAATCCGACAACCAAAACCACGCGATCGTCTTCTATCGCGGGGAGTATCTCCAGCTCATTGATGCCAACCAAGACAACTACTTAGAGGAGTGCCTGAAGATCCGTAACGTCCTTGGAGAATTCGAGGAATACTCGGTTTCCGGTCAAAGCCCATATGCACAATGGGGGCACAAGGAGTTTAAGAAAGCTCCCGTTGCTATCATCGGTACACGGGAATATATCTTCTCAGAGAATATTGGTGTTTTGGGAGATATCGCGGCGGGGAAAGAACAGACGTTCGGTACCATGACCGCTCGTGCTTTAGCATGGATCGGAGGCAAACTTCACTATGGCCACCCCGACTTCCTAAATGCTGTGTTTATGACGACACGAGGTGGTGTCTCAAAGGCGCAAAAAGGACTTCACCTCAACGAAGATATTTTTGCCGGTATGAATGCCTTTGGACGTGGCGGACGAATCAAGCATTCGGAGTATTACCAGTGCGGCAAGGGTCGTGATCTTGGGTTTGGAACCATCCTTAATTTCCAGACGAAGATCGGTACAGGTATGGGTGAACAGATGCTCAGCCGAGAGTACTATTACCTTGGCACGCAACTCCCCATCGATCGCTTCCTTACATTCTACTACGGTCACCCTGGCTTTCACATCAACAACATCTTGGTCATCTATTCCATCCAGGTGTTCATGGTTACATGTGAGTTATTTACACGATCTAATTTGGGCTCTCTTTAATTACGTGCGTAGTATTGTTCATTGGAACTCTGAACAAGCAGTTGGCGATCTGTCAGGTAGACTCACAGGGCAACGTGCTGGGCGGTCAGCAAGGAACAGGATGTTATAACCTTATCCCCGTCTTTGACTGGATCAAGCGGTGCATCGTCTCCATCTTCTTGGTGTTCTTCATCGCTTTCTTGCCGCTGTTCCTCCAAGGTATGTACCACTGATGCCTGTGCTATTGTGACCATGCCCAACTCCTCCATAGAGCTCGTGGAGCGTGGAACTGGAAAAGCCTTGCTGCGTCTCGGAAAACACTTTTTATCGCTTTCCCCGATATTTGAAGTGTTTTCTACCCAGATATACTCTCAGGCCATCCTCAGCAACTTGACATTTGGTGGTGCGCGATACATTGCCACAGGTCGTGGATTCGCGACGACGCGGATTTCGTTCAGTATTCTGTACTCGCGCTTTGCGGGGCCGAGCATCTACATGGGAATGAGGAATCTGATTTTACTCCTCTACGCCTCGCTTGCCGTCTGGATACCACACCTAATCTACTTCTGGTTCTCGGTCCTCTCGCTCTGTATCGCGCCATTCCTCTTCAACCCTCACCAATTTTCCTTTGCCGACTTCATCATCGATTATCGCGAATTTCTACGATGGATGTCTCGAGGAAACTCGAGAACGAAGGCGAGCAGTTGGTACGGATACTGTCGACTCTCCAGGACAATGATTACTGGTTACAAGAAGAAGAAACTTGGCCATCCATCGGAGAAGTTGTCTGGGGACGTCCCACGTGCAACATGGCGAACCGTCGTCTTTTCTGAAGTCATCTGGCCGATCTGCATGGCGGCCATCTTCGTCATTGCTTACATGTTCGTCAAGTCCTTCCCCAGCTCTACCGGACAAACCAATCCTAGCCCTCTTATTCGCATCGCAGTGGTTGCAATTGGCCCTGTGGTTTGGAATGCCGCTGTACTGCTGGCGCTCTTCTTTGTATCACTGCTCCTGGGGCCCATGTTCGAGAAATGGACCAAGTTTGCTTCCGTAATGGCTGCGCTCGCGCACTTCCTCGCGCTTGTCGGTATTATTGCGTTCTTTGAGTTCTTCGTATGTGACCCACCGTCTTGCTTTACAATATCTCACGCTTGGTTTCAGTGGTTCCTCGAACTTTGGGATTCATCGCACGCAGTCCTTGGCGTCATCGCAGTCGTCGCCATCCAGCGTGCAATCCAGAAGATCCTTATCGCCGTTTTCCTCTCCCGTGAGTTCAAACACGACGAAACGAACCGTGCTTGGTGGTCGGGTAAATGGTACGGTCGCGGACTGGGTAATTCTGCCATATCACAACCTGCTCGTGAATTTATCGTCAAAATCGTGGAGATGGCTTTATGGAGCTCAGACTTTTTACTTGGCCACATTCTCCTCATCATCTTGACAGTGCCTGTCCTCATTCCCTTCATTGACAAACTGCACTCGACAATGCTTTGTAGGTGGATTAAAGTGCTAGTCCAACACCTTCTAAAACTGTCCGATAGTTTGGTTGCGACCCTCCAAGCAGATTCGTGCACCTCTGTACTCTACGAAGCAGAAGAGGCAGCGTCGTTGGATTGTGAGTACATTTCGTGACCTGAAAGATGGATCGTTAATCGTGCCTGAAGATCATCAAGTACACCCTCCTTTACGTTATAGTCGTGGCTGGTCTTGCATCGTTGCTTGTTCTACGTGAGTTTTCACATTCTCTTCAATGCGTCAACTCATGCGGGATCTTTGTATAGCCGCAATTTTCAGGGACCACATCACGTTGTATTGCACCTTGTGTCAGAACATTTAATGACTACGGCCACATATCGTTTACACCCTTGGACTATTGGACTATTGATGCAGTCTGCGCTGCAATCTCTTATTCGGATCTGCCGGAATCCAGAACCATTTAGTTGATATGTACATCTCCATTAGACTTTGGCTTGCTTGGTGTATCATAGCAGATCTAGGACTTCCAAGTTAATATGCTGGAGTAATATTGCCTTGTAAGGAGATGGGCCAAATGCGCGACGAAAATCCGTATAGAAGGATTCACTCAAGACTACGTTGTTACTAGGGTGCATTGTATTTGCCTCAAAGAGCATGATATCAGTTGCGCATATCGTATGTGACCCACAGGAGGCAGCAAGCACGTAACGAGCTCATGAAATGTTACGGGGCCTCACTAACCAGAACCATTACCACAGTAACACTGGGACTTCATGTCAGTACTGCTCAGATTACAAGGGACATATCTTACTCGTCAACTTTCTGCACCCAGGTATTCTGATTAGTACCGGCTCTGAGTAGATGCCATAACTACGCACCCCGCCACGATACAACATACCTTCCCGGGCCGCGTCACCTACGAAGTAATACATCAAATGAGATAAAACCGGGAGAATCTGAGACACCTACGTTCAAAAGGGCTCACTCTCTTCCGATCCCGCATGCACGCCTGGGCGTACTGGACGAGACGATCTGCCATGCATTGTACTTGTTCGTCCTCCGAGCCCCCAGCACGAGCAATTAGCGAACATATTGTAACAACTTCTGCGGGGAACACGTTGTCGGATAGGCCGTCCGTCTGGAGACGACATAAGCACCATGTGGCACCATGACATAGTGACCTACGTATGCAATGACGATGTCGCCATGTCGAAGCTTCGTTTCATGCTGAGCAGCTGCGCTCGGAGAGTCCATATAATATTTGTTGAAGTTCACACTTTCAGGGTGCTTTGTGAGTTGCCTTGCAAGCAGAAATCAACAAGGAAAGCGCGAGAAGTGTCAAGAGACGTACAAAGGACAGTTGAAGTAATGGGTTTGGACTGGCTCTCTGTAGATTACAGAAGCTGATCGTATGATCAAAAAACCGCTGTCACCTAAACTAGAAAGGGCCACTGAGTGGTCTGCAGCCGTGTGCGGGGCTGTATTGCTCACTTCGCTGAGCGAAGAACGCCTGAGGATGAGTTCAAAGTTAACAAACAAGCTGTACTAGATCCTATGTGAGAGAGAAATGGGTGAAGTCTGCACGACGGCGAGCAAGGGTATGAGCCCACCAGCTTCCACGAGTTGCTCTTGGATGACTCGACGGTGAGCAAGGTCAAGACACTCATAGGGTGTGATCTCCCAGCCTCGGACATCTTCACGGTGTTCGTGATCCTGGGTGGGGTCAATCTCTGGCTCCCCTGCCCACGAATCGCGCGAGTAGTTGTGTGCAGAATACATCAAAGCTTGAGCGAATAATGAGGGGTCGACGCCTGAATCGACCCAGCCTCCAACGCCGTCAGCTACACCAAATGCAACTCCCTGGAGATTAAAACGCCGAGGTAAGCTAGGAAGGAGAAAAGAAAGCAGGCTTACCTACCGAGCCATTGCGCATCTGTGAAAAGGGTGAGCGAGAGGCAGAGCAGCATACGCACAAGGAGACGTGCCTCGGTGTGAAAGAAGAAATCCTCCCCCGCGTTTTTTGAGAGCGAATGCTTCGGATGCGCGAGCATTGCATCCCTCCATTTCCCAAGCTGAGAATCTACGGAGAAAGCGGTATGAAAGCGCGTCAGCTTTGGATCCGGAGGCTTGGGAGCCCAGCTAACGCCTAAGTGAAATTTGAATGGACGTGCAACAGTCGAGTTGAACCTGAATGATGGAGACCACAAAGGAGTTGTATGGTGTACCCTGCGGGATGCTGAGGGACGAAGCAAGCGAAACATCAAGTCGAACTCGGGGCAGGGAACCACAACGGTCGTAGTATTGATTTTGCCACACGTGACTAACGCTCGGTATGCAACGAACATACAATTAGTCACACTGTACACTAATCCTGCCCAGACAAGATACATTAGTGAGGCTTGTCAGTTTGTGCAAATTTCAGTGTTTCTCCTGTCTCTGTACCGCGTCGCGGGATCGCGAGTAGTTGGCCCACATAACCTTCCAGTCTGCCTCCAGCGTTCCCTCGCCAGGCGCAGTGTGATCGGAAGCAACACCAGCCCACCCAACTGCCCGCTCGTAGCATGTAAGGGCACGCTCCATCTCACCTCCTTGCTCGTGGAGAATGCCCATCAAGTTCCATGCTTCCGCAGCAGTACGACGTGCGTCGCGCAACAATCCTGTAGCTGGCTTCCGCATGGCGTAGGACTTGACAAATAACGGAAGAATGGGAGCGTCCGGTGCAGGGGTGTGAACGACACCTGATTTTTTTGCGTCAGGTGGGACGAACGGCAAACCGGTGAGAGCCAAGGCAACACGTTCAGAAGATTCTGCGGCTCTCGTCAGGTAATCAAAAGATGACTGCCGAGTTGACCGAAGCGCATAAAGTACCTCAGCGAGGTGGATGGAAATGAGGGAAGAACGGTGGAGAAGATATAGCGAGTGCAACATCTGAGGTAGTGAAGCAGCGGAGATGTTCGGAGGTGAGGGGATACTACGCAACAAAGCGAGGGCAGTTTCTTGAAGTTGCCGAGCCTGCTTTAAATCACCAGATGTAGAATAATAAGCGGATAATGAGACTAGTGTGGAGGTGAGTGTCCGTTGTGCTGACGGAGATGAAGGCGCAGCTGGAGATATAGTAGGGGCGACAGAACCTTGAGCCTGTTGGGCTCCTTGTGACAAACTGAGTGATCGTGTCCACCAAGCAAGCGCGTCATTGGAGTCTCCGAGTCTGAAATTGAGATCCCCAAGTTTTGAAGCGATGCGAGCAACATCTGTCCCTCGGCCTGCGAGGCCGGCCCAGACGCGTTCATATTTCGAGCGAGCTTCAAACAAAGCTTCCTTTGTCCCAATGCGCTCCAATATGGAGCTATGGCGAAGGAGGAGTTCATTAATTGTTTGCGGACGTAATTTCGCAGATGTCATCCTTGTTTCGGCGATCTTGATGGACATGTCCAGATAATTCTGGGCAAAATCCAAGCGAGCCTCGATGACATTGCCTATGCCTCCATTGTCCGAAAAGGTGGTGGAACCTACACCCCAGTTTTCCGCCATCCATGAGCCTCGTAGAAGATGCCTTGCTCTGAAGCCGAGAGCAGGGTCTGTTCCACCATGCTCGCCACCTGACCACCTTTCAGCGTCCCGGTCCCACTCCCAGCGCCGGATCTCATCATCCTGATCTGATGCGAGCTCGACGGACTCGACCCATAGATGGGTACCCTCAAAAATAGTGAAGCCTGTGAGTCCAAGGCCAAAGGCGGTGAGGAGTGAGAGTTTGACGAAGCGGGAGAATAAATTGATGGCAATCCCGGCAGAGCTAACAAAGTGGTCTTGTATGAACGGGGCTGCCTGGGCCTGTGAACTCTGACGAGTCTCTTGTGACTGGTAATGACGACGAGGAAGGGCGAGAGAAGATCGGGGAGCCCGCCTGAGCACTGTTGGTAGCATTACTGTTAATAGTTGAAACGAGCGCTGGTACTCCTACAGGTCACGTGCTGGGTCACTTGAATGATCCAGCCACGCGGGGCCGGGATGCGTGGAATCGGTCATTACTGGCCGAGTTCCTTAACTTTATGAACTCTCCCCCCAGTTGAAACGTGCTACATCTCTCATTGGTCATTTGCCGCACCCTCCAGTGACGATGGGCCTCCGGAGCCAGCCCTTCGCAGCGTTGCACACTGGTACGCCATAGTGTGACTGCCTCAACACCAACCACATTCTCGTTCTCACCAGCGGACACAGGTAAAATACCGGTCAGCGCTGGGATGACAGACGTGTAAGAGATTCAGGGGCACGTGTATCAATCCCCTTCTCCCGACCTTATAAGAAGGGGTGACATCTTTCCCTCCGTTCTGCGCCTCCCCGTCCTTCGAGTGCCCTTCGTGTACTTTGACGCCCAAGCCATGATTTCTCTTTCTCTATTTTTTCTGTTGAGCTCCCTAGTGCTCGCTCTGGCAAATCCTTCAAGGACGACCGTTACGAGGAACTACAGCCCTTTTATCAGTACAAATGGCACATCATTCACCGTAAATGGCAGGTAAGTACATCGATGGCTTCTCCTCAGGCGTTCAATTACAGATCGCGATGATTTGCAGTGACTTCAGATATATTGGTACAAATGTCTACTGGTTACCCTCCCTAAACACGAACGAAGACATTTGGTACACTCTCGGCAATATCTCCGCCCTCGGGATCAAAGTCGTTCGGCTATGGGCATTCAATGGCGAGTTCTTCATCTGTGGATTGAATCATAGATCACTCACTTGCATCAACTAGACGTCGATACCGTCCCGGTAAATGGTACATGGTTCCAACTTGTTCGTAACGGGACAGTATCCATCAACGATGGCCCAAATGGTCTCCAGAAACTTGACACCGTCGTTCAAATGGCCGAACAACATGGACTTTATGTTATCTTATCTCTCACTAACAACTGGTATCCGCTTCCTCTTTTGAATAGCACAGTACAGCCCGGCGGCAATGTCATCTTCACTCGCGATGTCACCCCTGGCACTAATAATACACTGCCACGCAATTACTTGTCCAATGACTATGGTCAGTGCTCAACCTGTCCACTCAAGATGCTGCTTCTCATGTCAAGATAGGCGGCATGGATTTGTATGTTCGCCAATTCGGTCTTGACTATCATGATCAATTCTACACGAATCCATCCATCCTGAACTCTTTCATGAATTTCACCACTCATGTCGTTTCTCGTTACGTCAATAGTCCGGCTATTTTCAGCTGGGAGCTTGCGAATGATCCCAGGTTTTATGCTTTTACGATCGAAGAATTCTAACGTCGCTGACCCACTGGAATTTCAGGTGTAATTCCACCATCTCTGCAAGCTCAGGCTGTACGACGGAGACCGTTACACAGTGGCATGCCACCGTGGCGACTCATGTTCGTTCTATTGATCCTAACCACCTGATTTCCGCTGGGTGAGCATGGTAATTTCAAAGTGAAGCACAAATGATAATCAGTAAACGATAGAACATCGGGCTTTATGTGCACCGACTGCCCCAAGTTGTATCCCCTGAACCCTGCTCCTGCTCCTGCTCCGTCGGCATCCCCTGCACCAGGGAAAAAGAAGCGTACGAAGGCTGTTCCGGTAACCACGGAGCAGATTCTCCGTGAGCGCGCCGAATCCAGACGGCGCTCCCGAGAGGCTGCTAAACTTGCTGGAACCCTCAAACAAGATGGCATCCGTATCAGAGGGCGATGGGTATCCACGGGTAAGCTCCGTGAATCTCCGAGTTTTGCTGTCTAGTCAACTATTATACAGCTACTAGACGACAAGAAACGCAAGGCGTCGGTTCGAATTACGACGGGACTTATGGGGTGGACAGTCAGGATATCATGAATATTCCGTATATTGGTTTCGGCTCTTTCACGTTCTTCCCCGATCAGCAATCTTATGGTTTCACCGATCCTTACTTGGATCCCTACACAAACACGCTGAATTCGGGTATTGACTGGATCCTCAAGCAAGCTCAGTCGGCAGCTGCGTATGTCTATTGCCTACCCATGTGAGATCTGAATCTAACAATGAAAATCACCAAGTGTTGGAAAACCTTCGGCGCTCACGGGCTTCGGCTTGGTGACGCAGTCAAATGCGCCAAACTTCGTGCCCTTCAACATGACCACAGCACCATATGCTTCTGATGGCTGTGCGTAGTCTTGAGAAGCAAATCGGAGATTTTGCGATGACTGATATGTTCCAATAGCGTCTAATTCCAGCTCGACATATGGTGTGACAAATGTGCAGCAGACAGACGCCTACTCAACATGGTTCAGTAGTATGTGCACCCGTATTGTATTTTGGAACTAGCAACTCACTATCGAAATGAACTTAGCTGGAATCTCCGCCGGATTAGGCGCCATTACTCAGTATCAGGTTCGAATAGCCAGATAACTGCCATAGTTGGGGTACTGAGTTGCATTCCTGTAACAGTGGGGCCAAACGAATTTGACGGCTGAAACCGGCACGACGATTTCACCTGGAGTCACTGGCATCTCACAGAATCCCCAAACCACCCAAAGTTCTCCGAGTGACGATACGACGGGAATCTCACCCAATGATGGTTATAGCAAGTACGACTTTTCCCGCAATCAGACCTCCCGTTGTCACTCAACTTGATTCGCAGTACCGGGAACAATGGTGTCCAACAAGTGGTGCAAACAGCTACTCAACAGATCGCGTCCAACTGAAGTCGCACCATGTGGTGCCAGTGACCGAGTTATGAAGTCAACGGTGGCTTTCGTCTCCGTGTTATACCAGAAGGATTATCAAAGGATGGATGATATGGACTTGACCCTGTTATATGGACATGTAATCTGGATAAGATGTTTTCTTGATGATAGATATTCAAGGTACAGACATTGTGTACTGTACCTGCAACGAATCGAATGAAGTATGATACGGTTTCGGGTTTTGATCACGTGGTTGGTGCAGCAAACGGACGCGACGCTGCCGCAAATATTCCGGTCAGTCCACAGTCTGGTGTCCTGGGACATGAAGTTCTTTATTGACAACCTACCGGTACGTGTCTCGTCGCGCCTGCTTAAGACTGGGGAAAGCTTGTTATGTACCCACATTCACATTTCCCAGATCATCTTTCCTTACGACCGAATTTACCCTGGTGGGTTCCCCCCGCAGCTCAGTAGACTTGAGCTAATGACTCTCTTAGAACAATATGCGTATATGTGTGATCTCAAGCGGACACTTGATGCTACGGTACGCTTCAAATTACTGTAGAGTATGATCATATCTCAACTCTGCCCGTTCAGGGGCACTGTGTCTTAGAAATGCCTTCCGGGACAGGGAAAACCGTTTCGCTCTTATCCTTGATTGTGTCATATCAGCAGGTACATCAAATTTGCTGTTTTCACGTCGCAAGGGCTTATCTTTTGCCTGCAGTTCCATCCAACGAAACGCAAACTTATTTACTGCTCACGTACGGTGCCGGAAATCGAAAAGGCCCTCTCCGAGTTGAAAAGACTGATGAAGTATCGAATATCATGTGCTGAAACTCCAGAACAGAGGGAAAAGGAAGAGAACTTTATGGGCCTCGGTTTGACGAGTCGGAAAAACTTGTGCATACATCCGGAGGTGCGTATGGGGCACGGATAGACGCTGTCGTTGCATCCATTCTTTTGTGTGATCGCGTGTTCTCTGTCCAGGTTGCCAAGGAGAAGAAGGGTAAAATCGTCGATGCACGGTGTCGTGACCTCACCAACTCTGCGGTATGCGAGAAAGGCCGTGCGGACCCTGGATCAGTGGAACTCTGTGATTGGCATGAGGTACTTTTCATTTAATCACAAGTTGGAAGCGGAAGATGCGATATTTTTGCAGAACTTAGCGAAATACGAGCCCGGAACTATCATATCACCCGGCATATGGACGCTTGCGGACGTACTCCAACACGGTCGAGACAACGGTACATGTCCATATTTTACCGTACGAAGAATGGTGGGTCTCACGCAGCTTGAAAGGGTGACCGATATTCACAATCATTCGACCAGATGCCCTTTGTCGACGTGATCATATATTCCTTCCATTACTTACTCGATCCTAAAGTCGCCGAGCAAGTATCAAAAGAGTTGTCCAAAGATGCCATTGTCGTGTTCGATGAAGCGCACAACATCGGTCAGTAGAGACTTTGACGGGCATTTTTGCTAGCCGGCTCAGCGCCGTGTCAGATAATGTGTGTATAGAATCTCTCAGCATCGACCTCACACGACCAATGCTCGACTCGGCTGCGCGCAGTGTGACGAAACTCGGTGAAAAGATTGACGAGTAGGAACCGTGCTTGCTATTGTTCATGATACTGACAAGTCTTGACAGGATTAAGAAGACCGACGCTGCCAAACTTCAAGAAGAGTATGCAAAGTTGGTTGAAGGTCTACAAGAAACAACAACGGAGACTACCCCTGAAGACACATTCATGGCGAACCCTGGTAAGTATAGAGCCGAGTGTTCTCCCCCATGAATACCTACAACTAACGAGCGTTCAGTTCTCCCCGATGATCTACTTAAGGAGGCGATACCAGGTAACATCAGAAAAGCCGAGCATTTCATCGCTTTTCTCAAGCGTTTTGTTGAATACCTCAAGGTTCGCATGAACCGCTATCGTGCATGCAGCCACGCTGACGACTGGATAGACTCGCATGCGTGTCTTACATGTGGTCGCAGAAACACCGCTTTCTTTCCTACAACATCTTAAAGATATCACGTACATTGAAAGGCGACCATTACGGTGATTGGGATAGAATTCGATGATTTCCATATCTAATACCTTCTCTTAGGTTTTGTGCCGAACGTTTGCAATCTTTGATTCGTACATTAGAGCTCAGTCGGCTGGACGAATATTCCGCACTACAGAAAATCGCGAGCTTTGCGACTCTGGTAGCAACGTACGAGAGGGGTGAGCTTACTTCCGGCGATCGTCATTGTACTGCTACACTATTGAACCTTTAGGATTTTTACTCATTCTTGAACCCTTCGAGACTGATAATGCGACTGTTCCAAATCCTATGTTCCACTTCACGTTGGTGTTTTGGATAGTAATTTCCACCATTCTCTAACTTTGCGACAGGTGCCTTGATCCCTCGTTGGCCATTAAGCCGGTTTTTGAGCATTTTAGCAGTGTTGTCATCACGTCTGGGACGATCTCGCCATTAGACATGTATCCCAAAATGCTGCAGTTCACGCCGGTCGTTCAGGAGACATATCCAATGACGCTGACGCGCAACGCTTTCCTGCCATTGGTGAGTGGCTGGCCATATTTGCACATGGCTACTCGATAGATTCCATGCAGGTCATTACTCGCGGGAGTGACCAAGTCGCTATAAGCTCGCGTTTTGAGGTCCGGAATGATCCAGCCGTCGTCAGGAACTTTGGGAGTATCCTTGTGGAGTACAGCAAAATCGTCCCGGATGGCATCGTTGCCTTTTTCCCCAGTTATCTTTACATGGAGTCGATTGTGGCAGCATGGAATGACATGGTATGTTGCCTAGGCAAGTGTACGCATGTCTTGATGCTACGTTTTCCAGGGGATTTTGAACGAGGTGTGGAAGAACAAGCTCATTTTCGTTGAAACGCCGGATGCGAATGAAACTAGCATAGCGCTCGAGAACTATAGACGGGTAAGCACTGTACGAGCTGTCGCATTTATAAAGACGCGAGAATTGATTGCAGGCGTGCGATAATGGACGGGGCGCGGTGCTGTTGTCTGTTGCGCGAGGGAAAGTGTCGGAAGGGATTGATTTTGATCACAACTATGGACGTGCTGTGATCATGTTTGGGTGAGTGATGGCGATATTCAGCTGCGATTGAGAACTGGATGATGCCCAGAGTTCCGTATCAATACACGGAAAGTCGAATCCTGAAAGCGCGTCTCGAGTATCTTCGAGATGCGTATCGGATAAGAGAATCTGAATTTCTTGGGTTCGACGCCATGCGAAACGCTGCGCAATGTGTGGGGCGTGTACTTCGTGGTAAGACGGATTGGGGACTGATGGTTTTCGCGGACAAGGTGAGATATGTGACATGATACTGTTGTGCTTTGATACTGAGTGGCACGAAGCGCTTTGCACGGGCAGACAAGCGGGCCAAGCTGCCTCGGTGGATTAATCAATACATCACAGAGGTTGCTTCGAACCTATCTACAGACATGGCTGTGACGTTGTCCAAGTTGTTCATGCGAACGATTTCGCAGAATCCGAACGAAAACCAGACAGGCATTTCGCTATGGACGCTCGAGGACATAGAGAAGGCACAGGCGAAGCAAAGGGAACAGGCAGCGTCGCTGGAACAGCAGGAGGATCAGCGTGTAGCTGAGGAGATGGATGAGGACGAGTATGGAGACGGTGGGATAGAGGATGGGATGCTCATGGAGTTGGAATAGAGAGAGGCACGCTTATCAATAATTATAATGTTACATTGCGTGGGTAGAACGTCGTTGGCAGAGTATGTACAAATAGACCGGATCATGGATGGTCTGAGCGGCGTTATAATGTCCAGTTTGGGAGGGGTCATGGAGGACACACTGTACACTTTCCGGGAACCTGGATATGTGAGCGGGATCAGGAGGGGGGGGTGATGAAGAATCAGGGGAACTGACTTGATGTGTGATGAAGCGCTCAGGCTGGCTGTGAGGAAATGAGCACAGCTCGGGGAGATAAGAATGGTGAATAGCGCACCCGTAATAGCGACGACAGCGACAGGGATTTGAGGGAGAATTGCAGGTTGAAGGATGGGAAGGACTGAGGGAGCAAGCGTGACTCTGGCAGTCGACGACGGCGTCACCGAGGAAAGAGTTGTGACCGCATCCCGTGTGTTTGACAAACTTGAGTAGACGATGACACATTACTGTTAGCAGGTTGGCCACGCCCTCGTAAATGCCCCGATATGCGCACAAACTCACTTGCCTCTCGTCGGCGGAGGTAGGCGTCCTCTCTCTATATTTTTTTTGTTTTGTTTTTTGTTTTTACTTCCGACGCTTCACCGCTTTTATTCAACTCAACGTGCCGCCGGCAATTCGAATATTACCCCTGCATCGTGCCACTTTTTTAAATGTCCTAGTAGGGGTTTATGACAGCTGGGTTTCAAGTCGGAGTTGGGTTGAATCAATATATGAAAATTAATAACATGTAATAAGTAATTAATTCTATACTTCCGACGTCACCCTTTCCTCTGACAGTCTCTCCTGCAAGTTTCGTATGGGATCCCCTTTAATCACCATTCTCACCTCATCAGCAGTCAGCGTCTCGTATTCCACTAATGCATGAGCGAGCTACAAAGAGGGGCTATCAAAAGGCACAAAATTGTAATACAGGCAATCACGTACCCGATGGAGCTCCTCTTGCTTCTCCTCCAAGAGCTTGGTTACCCGCGTCTCACCTTGCTGAAGTAGACTGAAACAAGATGTCTGATGGCAGCTCAAAATATCTTTCTCGTGTACTCACTTCAAGATTTCAGAGTCAATTCTCTCGCTCGTTTGCGGACTAACGGGTCCGTTTTGGTCGCTGTAAAACACAGGTCCTACCCTGCCGGAGAATCCAAAGTTCTGTGCGAGGTCCTGGTCATCGCCAGCCCTGCTACATGCGCACATCCTCACCTTGACCATTTGCGTCGCCGTCTGAGTGGCCTTTTGAAGATCAGAAGAACATCCGCTCGTGAGCCCGCCTTCACCGTAAACTGACACCGAGGGGTTATTCATGGCCAGTGAGTGAGAAAACAACTTACTCAACGACTCCGCGACCCGGCCACCCATACATACATCAATCATGGCCTTGTACTCGCTTTGGGAGATGGAAAACATGTCACCTTCTGGCAACTGAGAGGTCTGTGAAACCACGGCATCAGTACCAATACAGCCATTCACAAAAGAGTGACGCACAACACCGAGTGCATGACCACGGGGGACGCATGTAACCTTGTGCAAAGGCATCGCACCTTTGGTATAGAGTGCCGTCAGGGCATGACCTCCCTGTGCAAATTAGTGCATGGTGCAATGATTGAATGCCGTTCAACCCACCTCGTGATAAGCCGTGAGCAATTTGTTCTTCTCGTCAATATACGCACTCTTGCGCTCAGCGCCCATGACAATCCGATCCTGGCACGGGCACTCGGATCTGTCAACAATGACTCAACGAACAAGCATACCTTTGCCCACTCAAAGTGCTTCAGAGTAACTTCCTTGAAACCTTCCTTTGCTGCCTGGATAGCTGCCAAACTGCGCAATTTGGTGAGTGGCCCCATTCGAGTGAACAAAGGTGCGACCCACTTGACCATGTTCTGCAACTCGGCACCAGAGAACCCAGGAGTGCCTCGAGCCAAGATCATAGGGTCGACAGCTGTATAATGAGAGACACGTTCGAGAACAACCCAAGGATAAACGGCGACATACCATTGCTGGCGATGATGTCTTTCATAAAGTGACTGAAAAGTTGTATTCTACCGCGGATATCCGGAAGAGGGACGGCAATGTGGCGATCGAAACGACCGGGACGGGTGAGCGCACTAAGCAAGATGAGGGTGTGTCTCTGATTAAGCAAGTCGGAAACACAAACGGATCCAGGCTTTGGGGGAAATTTGTGGCAGCGATGACGATGACGCCCTCCGTTTGCAAGAACCCATCCATCTCGACCAACAACTGGTTCAGGGTTTGCTTCATGTAGTGTTGGTCACGCTGAGATCGTTTGCCGCCAACAGCGTCTAATTCGTCGATGAAAATGATGGCTGGCTGCTTCTTGCGGGCAGCTGCGAAGAGGTCCCGAACACGCTTTGCACCTACGCCAACAAACATTTCCTCAAACTCTGATCCTGAAGAGAAAAAGAATGGAACGCCAGCCTCTCCAGCAATGGCCCTAGCAAGCATGGTCTTTCCGGTACCGGGGGGACCTGTGAGAAGGATGCCTTTTGGGAGCTTGCCACCAAGAGATGCAAAGGCAGTAGGATCTTTCAAAAAGGTCACGACGTCTACGAGTTCCTGAGGGTGAGTTAGACATGGACGTGGAAGAGAGATGGTGAGGGACAGGCCTGCTTGACTTCGTCGACACCGTGCACATCACTGAACTTGACGGGCTTCTGCTGAAGTGGCTCAAACTCTGAGGCGCGTCCTCCAGCCTTGAGGAGGCCCGAGTTTTCCAAGAGCACAGATAGAATGACCAACATGACTGGGACTGGGTTAGGGAGGGGAAAACGATGGGGGGACGTGCAACGTACAGAAACCACCTAGGCCCGCTAACACGACGAATCGAACGACGCGGATGGTGAGAGAACCTTTGGCTGGCAAAGAGGGTGAATATCGCGTCGGGGGCAAGATTGAGGTGCTCACGTTCACTGAGGGTGACATGGATGGGGTTACTGCTGAGGCCTGCACCCTTTCCGAGGGCTGCTGCGAAATTTGCGATTGCAGGATTGGATGGCGGTGGATCCTGGGTAGTTGTCGAGGTGGGGTTGGCTCGTCTAGCAAGCAACTCTGCGGCTATTTTTTCGCTTCTCGATTGGGGGGCGGAAGGTTGCGGGGGTGGGGGTGACGAGTCGGGTAGCTTTGGGGTGGTATCTG